>MXQC01000060.1:0-32500 GCA_002094185.1 Zhuliangozyma boniae
CCATGTTTGCATCCGTACACCATGTTTGCATCCGTACACCATGTTTGCATCCGTACACCATGTTTGCATCCGTACACCATGTTTGCATCCGTACACCATGTTTGCATCCGTACACCATGTTTGCATCCGTACACCATGTTTGCATCCGTACACCATGTTTGCATCCACACTCCATGTCTGCATCTACACTCTACTTGATCTCCACACGACTTTGAACCTCAGCTCACGTGCACAACCTGATCTCCACACGACCTTGAACCCCAGCTCACGTGCACAACCTGATCTCCACACGACCTTGATCTCCCCACGACCTTGAACACCAACTCACGTGCCACTCCAACACAAACAACACTCTCCTCCAATGCAACTCACGTACGGATGCAAACAACTCTCTCCTCCAATGCAACCCACGTACGGATGCGGATGCGCATGCTGATGCAAACTGCGTACGGATGCAAACAACGCTCTCCCCTCTAATGCAACCCACGTAGGGATGCGGATGAGGATGCTAATGGGAACAGCGTACGGATGCAAACAACGCTTTTCCCCTGCCTCATTCCGTTTCTCGGTACTCGCGTTTCCGTGAACATGCCTCCTGTCGTTTTCAATACCTCTCATCACTCAGCCTGTCCGCTCCATTTATTCTTGAATTGCCACTACTTTTCTGTTTCGCTATTTTTTCGTACTCTTTTGGATTATGTTCTGGCCCACTTCCCTCTGTGCAGCTCTTTGTTGAATATTTGGCACGAATTTGGCATGAATGTCTATGCTGGAGTGGGGTATTAAAACATCGTCAGTTTCTTCTGCGTATATGTTCCCTGTGTCATACTGGCCCTTTCTCTGGCTTGTTGCTTCTGTGCTACGCCCATTACCTGCACCGTTGACACTTCCATCAACATCCTCCCGTACACTCCACAAGTCGTGTCGCTCCCAATGCTGTCCGAGTCAATTTTCAGGGAGAACAATAAAACCCGCGCACCAGCCTATCGCCCACTCATCTCCCTACAGACCCCAGCCATGTCCATCACCACCACCAACCTCGACGGCATTCTTCCCTTGGTTGCGCGCGGTAAGGTTCGCGACATCTACAAAGTTGACGACAACACCTTGTTGTTCGTGGCCACCGACCGCATCTCCGCCTACGACGTCATCATGGAGAACGGCATCCCCAACAAAGGCAAGATCTTGACCAGGTTGTCCGAGTTCTGGTTCGACTTGTTGGACATCCCCAACCACTTGGCGTTGCCCAAGGACGCAGACTTGTTTGCACACTTGCCCGCACAGTTGTCCGAGCCCAAGTACAGGCTGCAGTTGGAAGGCCGCGCGTTGTTGGTCAAGAAGATGAAGTTGATCCCGTTGGAGGTCATTGTGCGCGGCTACATCACCGGCTCCGCGTGGAAGGAGTACAAAAAGACGCAGACCGTGCACGGGTTGCCGGTCCCTGCGGGCCTCAGAGAGTCGCAGGAGTTCCCGCAGCCCATCTTCACGCCCTCGACCAAGGCGGACCAGGGCGAGCACGACGAAAACATCTCGCCCAAGGAGGCCGCCGCGCTTGTGGGGCAGGCGTTGTGCGACGAGCTCGCGGCCACCGCCGTCAAGCTCTACACCACTGCCAAGGAGTACGCCAAGTCGCGCGGCATCATCATCGCCGACACCAAGTTCGAGTTTGGCTTGGACGCCGACAACAAGTTGGTGCTCGTGGACGAGGTATTGACGCCCGACTCATCGCGGTTCTGGAGCGCGGCCGCCTACGCCGAGGGCCAGCCCCAGGACTCGTACGACAAGCAGTACTTGCGCGACTGGTTGACCAGCACCGGCGTGGCCGGCCAGGACGGCGTCAGCATGACGGAGGAGGTGGCGCAAAAGACCAAAGCCAAGTACGTCGAGGCCTACGAGAGCTTGACGGGCGCGAAATGGTTAGACTAGTAACGGTACTTGCTTGTATACTCAAATTCCGGCGTGTGCCGCTTCTCCAATGTAAGCCGCTCGAGCTCGTCGGTGATCCGCTTCTTGGGCCGCGGGTCGTCGTTGCGCGCCTTCAACGGGCGCCGCACGTCCTCGAGCTCGCGCGGGCCCCGTGGTTTGGGAGGTTCTCCCGCCTTTGGCGCTTCCGGCGGCGGCTGTTTCCGCATGAGCTCGGCAAGCCGCTCCTGCACCTCCTTCTTCACCACCAACTTGAACTCGCGCTGGTACCACAAACGCAACTCCTTCGCCTCCATGTCCATAGCGCGCTTGCGCGCCTCAAAGTCCTCGGTCAAGTCTGCCTCAAACTGGGCCTGCCGCTCCCTCGCGACTAGCTCCATTTCCGCGTGCTGTGCCGCGAGCTTCTTCTCCAACCCCGCCAAGGACTGCTCCTTCTTCTTCAACTCGTCGTGCTTAGTCACCAACTGCGCCTTGAACTCACCGAGGTCCGAGGCCTGCTCCTTGAGCTCCATCTCCTTGCGTAAGAATCGCACCGGCAACGCGTCGATCAAGTCAAAGCACGTGGGCCGCTGCGCCGGCTCCACCGTGATGCACTCGCCAATGATGCTCCGCAACTGCGCCAGGTACGTGTCGGGCACGCTGCTGATCTCGCCGCGCTTGATCTTGGCCTGCAATTGCAAGTGCGTCTTGGCCTGGAACGGTGGCTGCAACGTGCACATCTCGTACAACACACACCCCAACAGCCAGATGTCGCACACCGGCGAGTACGGCTGGTCCATCAACACCTCCGGCGACATGTAGTACGGCGTGCCCACGTACGTCTTGGCAAAGTCGTTCTTCAGCGTCAACATCTTGGCCAACCCAAAGTCGCCGAGTTTGATGCACTTGCCCGCGTTGAGAATAAAGATGTTGTCGGGCTTAATGTCCCGGTGGATCACCACTGCCTCTGAGTCGATGCTGGGCCGTGCAGCGCTCACAAATAAGTTGACCTTCTTGGCGTCCACACCGTAGTGGCACCGGTGCAACGCCAGCAACACCTGCACCAACACCTGCCACACAAACTCCTCGGGCACCTGCTCCTTGTTCTTCTTGAAGTTGGCCACCACCTGCGCCAAGTCGCCGCCGTCGCAGTACTCCATGTAGATGTGTATGCTCTTGTGCTCGGGAACGTGCTCGTGGCCGTAGTATTTGACGATATTGGGATGCGCCAACTCGCGCAAGATGCGCAACTCGGAGATCAACTGGTTGCGCTCGTGCACGTTCATGGACGTGTACTCGATCTCCTTGCGCACGATGATCTGCCCATCCTTCTTGTGCCTTAGTTTCCGCACAGTGCCATAGGAGCCTTTTCCTATCACCTCGAGGGGCTCATACTCGCTGAATATCATGATGCAATGGGGTGGTGTCCTGTCTGGTGGTCGGTTTTGTATGGCCCTATTTTTTGTGATGGTTTTGTTTACGTTTCCCGATCGAGAAGGAATATAATGCCATGTCGGGAAAGCGAAAAATGTACGACGAAAAAGACATATGGCTCTGCATTGTAAAATAAGTACACCAGAGGATTTGCGGGCTCTACTTACCCCGCACGCCCACACCACCAAACACAATGCTACTGCCTTCCCTGTTGGCTACGCCCAGTTACCCAACAAGCTCATCAACACCAACCCGGCAATGAGCGACACCATGGCCACCGTTGTCTTCACCGCCGAGCTGGTGGCCAAGTACCCGTACATCCAGTCCTGGGCCCACATTTCAACCAAGCCCGTCCAGAGCAACACGCCCGCTGAGAATGAGTCAAGCGTGCCCAACGCAATCAAGGTGCTGGGGTCGTTCCCGTTGAAGCTCCGCAATGTGCCGATCCCAATGGCCATGCCTATGGGCGTGATGAGCGCAAACGCGAGCGCCATGCCCATCTTGGTGGGCGCCAGCGCGTTGTCCGTGGCCACGATACGTGACCCCAACGCAAGACCCTCGAAGAACTGGTGAAACACAATGACAATGAAAAGGGTGATGAAATAGGCGTCTCCGGCCACCACGAGAGTAGTACCAATGAGGATCGAGTGGAAGAGGATCCCCGCCTCCAAGACCATGACTGAGATCTTATCGTTGACATTGCGCGTGTGCACCGTCACGAGACTGCTGTTGCTAGCCTCGTCGGACACCTTGATCTCGCCCTTTTCGTCGCCGGAGTTGCCGACCACAGCGCTCTTGCAGCTTTCTCTCGCATGCATCATGCGGTGTGCCAAGTATTCAACAAGGAACGCCACCAAAATGCCCGCCATGGTGATAGCGGCTCCCGTGCCCTCGTACTCGATGTGCAAGCACGAGTTGCTCCACATCAACTGCGCGTGCGTCATAAGGTGCACAAACGCGGTGGAGATGATAACACCGGTGCCAAACTGGCGCACCACTGTGATCACCGTGCCCTCCAAGCCCAAGTTGAGCACCGACTTGAGCACCATGGGCCCGAACGAACCGAGTGCTGAGGTGACCAAGATGACAAACAACAAGCCCACGCGGAGAGAGATGTTGTAGTCGCGGTCCACACGCTCGCAGCTCTCAGCATGCTCGTCCCCGCCCACACAATGCTCGACGCCGGCATGGAAGTGGCAGTTGCGTCCGGAAGAGGACAGCTCGGAATGGTCGTGCTCGTCGGCGTCGGCGTCGACATCAAGGGACAAAAACTGAACTTCGTCCCCCTCGTGGAGGCAGAAGGTGTCGCTGCCGTGCGTGTGGCATCCACTGTAGCTCGTGGGCGCGGCAGCAGTGTTGGTGGGCGCCGGAACAATCGAACCCTCTCTCCCGGCGCCGTCAATGCAGAAGTAGACGTCATCGTGGAAGTGGCATGCCGTAACAGCCGTCGTCTGCGCGGAAGTGGCACTACCACTTGAGGTTGGGGCCGGTGTAGTTGCCGGCGCTGATGAGGCTGTGGCCAGTCCTTGCTGTCTCGTGGAGGTCACATATACAGTACCATCCGTCTGGGAAGAAGTGCCTGCCAACCGGAAGTTCTGCGAACTGGTGATGGTGACCGTCTCGGCTGCCGCCATGGCGCTAACCACGAGAGCAATAGCAAATAAGTTCATCTCTGGGTGGTGATAAAATGACTCGTCTACCCAACGTTTGCTGCGAGAGATATGGCAAGATACAAAGCACAACGGGCTTCACTCGTGGGCACACTCATGGAGCTATAAGTAGCCACGAGGGGGGAGGAGAAGCACTAGGAGAAGGACGAGGAGAAGGAGGGACAATCTACCCAGCTCTCACCCTCGTCGCCGTGCCACCTTGGTGGTTACCACAATGCGTGGACAAGAAATACCCATCACCACGCCAAGACATTTTGCCAGCTCTGCCCATAATTTTTCTTTTCGCGTGCGTTCGTATTCTGCCACTATTGCTCTTGGAGTCTCTTGGTTGCGAAAATAAAGTTTCATGATAAATTACCACAAACTAGTCTTGAGAAAGCTTGTCATGGGGTACATGTTGCATTAAGTTCATGAAATTACAAGACACGGTGCTAAAGTTGAGACGACCTTTGTGGTTGGTGCGTTCGGCGAGCAAGAGGCTCCAACAACGAGTGGCACCGTCCCACTGCACCTCCTTACCTCTGGCGCCAAGAAACTGTTGGACCGGCAACAATGCTAATGCTAGTGGTTATAAACTCCAGGATAAATAGTTGGCGCTGTCCAGCCGTGGCCACATTCTGACGTCTTACCCACCACAATGAAGTTCGGTATCATCTCCACGCTTGCTACAGTTGCCGCGGTTTCTGCAGCCCCTATCACCGTGACTCGCGTGGTCGATGCCTCGCCTACAGGCTACGACTGGAGTGCCAATTGGGCCAAGTCGTTCCCCATCCACGAGTCGTGCAACGCCACCCAGTTCAACCAGTTGTCGTTGGCATTGCAAGAGACGCAAGCGTTGGCCGCGCACGCAAAGGAGCACACCTTGCGCTACGGCGCAAAGTCGCCCTTTTTCCAGCGCTACTTTGGAAACGACACCGACACCAGTGCCGTGGTTGGCGTGTTTGAGAACGTGGTAAGCGGCGACAAGTCGGCCACCCTCTTCCGCTGCGATGACGCTGACGACAAGTGCAAGAACGACGGGTGGGCGGGCTACTGGCGCGGCATCAATGCTTCGGACGAGACGGTTATTTGCGGCTTATCATTTACCAGCCGGCAGTACTTGCCCCAGATCTGCTCATCCGGGTTCACCGTGACCCGGTCAGATAGCAACATCCAGTGGTCGGGCGACTTGTTGCACCGCATCTGGCACATGGAATCCATGGGTCAGGGCACCATTGACCACTTTGGCAACACTTACGACGAGGTGGCACAGTTGGCAAAGCGCAACGCCACCTTTGCTGTGCGCAACACCCAGTCGTTGATTTACTACGCGTTGGACGTTTATGCGTATGACGTGGCCGTTCCAGGCGAGGGGTGCAGCGGCAGGGAGGTCGTGTGGGGCGAGGACGGCCAGGGCCAGGACCAGGACCACGGGGCAGATGGAGACGCGCACGACCATGGAGACAGTGAGGGGGAGAGCCACGACCACGGAGACAGTGAAGCGGAGAGCCACGACCACGGAGACAGTGAAGCGGAGAGCCACGAGCATGATCACGATGACGGCGACTCCCACGACAGTGGCTCGCACTGCCACACCCACGCCGACGGCACGGAACACTGTGTGTAGATGAAAGTTTCAGATTCTGATGTAGCCACTCCTATTCCAGCTTGTTTCAGCTAAGCCCTGCTCAGTTTCTCCACACTGGACGACGGGCGAAAAAAAGGAGCACCTTGTTTCTGGCGTATAAATAGGCGTCCAATTTACCCCTTACTCCGATTGTTCACCTCTCCTTCTTCTTTTTCTCCTCACCACACTCAATTACATCAGTCATGGTTTTTGGTTTGTTTGAAAGTCACCACCAGGAAGTTTACGGCCAGGAGCAGCACGAGAGCAAGTTTTCGCACGAGTTGATTGCCGGTGCCGCCTCCTTCGAGGCCATCAAGGCGTTCGAGGACAAGCAGAGAAGAGAGGGCAAGCCTGTTAGCCATGCCTTTGCCAAGGAGGCTCTTGGTGCCCTTGCCGGTGCTGAGGTCGACAAGTTGTTCGAGACCAAGGGCTTGGACTACTTGGACAAGGAGACTGCCAAGAAGCAGGCTGTCGACAACGTCCAGAAGGGTTACGACGAGCACTACGGCGGCCAGTCCGAGTGGTCTCCAGACTCGCAGCCTGCTGTCAACTACTAGACGCAGTGCTAGCTGCAACTCCCTTGGCCGCAATGCCAAGAATTGTGTAGATGTTGTTTAAGTCGTGCACAGCAGGACAAAATATATGTCGCTGATTAAATGTCGCAAATGTTGCAAATGTCGTAGGGGAAAGAAAAAAAGGGAGACGCGTAGGAAACGGGAAAACAAAAAATAGCCACCACAACAACCACGTTACCACCAAAACATCACCACACCACCACCAAAACATCACCACCAAAACATCACCACCAAAACATCACCACCAAAACATCACCACCAAAACATCACCACCAGAGTTATGTCCAGCACCCGACCAGATCTCAAGTTTTCCGACACTGGCGACGAGCGGCTGTACTACCGCAAGTACACGCAGTTGCCGCCCAAGGACCCCTCCACCATCCGCTTCATCGACCACAACAACAAGGACTATTTTACCGCGTTGGACGACGACGCGGATCTCATCGCCGACAACATCTACAAGACGCAGTCGGTGATCAAGCACAACCAGGGAAACAAGAACAAGTATGTCACCATCTCTCCCCAGGTGTTTGTCAACAACGTGCTCAAGTTCTGTCTCATTGACCGCCACTTGAAGGTAGAGATCTACAACAACCGCACCTTCCAGTTGATTGCCACTGCCACTGCCGGCAACTTGGAGGCTGTGCTGGAGGAGTACGGCGTAAACCTCGAGGGCATGTTTGAGGACTGCTCTAGCCCCACTATTGCCGCCGTGAAGTTCCAGCAGTCGGCCGCTGGCAAGCGTGTGGGCGTGGCCCTCATCGACGTGCTGAACGGCAGCATCCAGGTGGCCGAGTTTGACGACAACGAGTTGTACTCCAACCTCGAAAGCTTGGTGTTGCAGTTGGGTGTCAAGGAGGTGGTGGTGCCATCCACCTACACCACCGACAACGCCGACACCATCAAGCTCTTCCAGGTGTTGGACAAAATCGGCAATATTGTGGTCACCACAGTCAAGCTGCTGTGGTTCACACACAAAGACATTGAGCAGGATTTGGGCAAGTTGGTGGAGGGCGACGGCATTGAGCTCGTGTTGGCGGCCAAGGGCATTAGCACCACCGACTACCCGCACGCGTTGGCATGCTGCAGCGCGCTCGTGGCCCACCTCGACCTTCTCGCCGAGCCCCGAGCCTTTGCCATTGACAAGTACAGCTTGTCGCTGTACATGAAGTTGGACTCGTCGACCATGAAGGCGCTCAACATCTTCCCTGCCGCCGCCTCTGCATCCGGCGGCGGGTACAGGTCTGGCGCCGTGAGCTCCATTTTTGAGTTGTTGAACAAGTGCAAGACGGCGGCCGGGTCGCGGTTGCTCTCGCAGTGGCTCAAGCAGCCGTTGACAGACCTTGTCCAGATCGAGGAGCGCCAGGACTTGGTGGACTTGCTCATGGACGACGCCAGTTTCCGGGTGTCGGCGATGGATATCTTGGCACAAGTGCCCGACGTCAAGCGCGTGCTCCGCAAGATGGCCGCGGGGGTCAACAAGCCCTCGGGCAATGAGAACAAAAAGCTCGAGGATGTAGTGCGCCTCTACCAGATGGTTGTGCTTCTCCCTGTGCTCATAGAAGCGCTCCCCGAGAACGCAGTGGCCTCCCGCCACTGGAAGGAGCCCATTGGTGTGGCGCACGAAAAGTTGCTCAAGTTCCAAGAGCTCGTGGAAACCACCATCGACCTTTCGCCCTTGGACGACGTGTACACGGATTTCAATATCCGGCCCGAGTTTGACGAGCTGCTCGTGGAAATCAATTCCCGGTTGCAAGAGACGCTCGACCAGATCAAACAGATCCACGCCGATGTGGCCGCCGACTTGAACTTGGACGTCGACAAGAAGCTCAAGTTGGAGCAGCATCCCCAGCACGGGTGGTGTCTCCGGGTCACCCGCACGGAGTCGGTGGTCTTGCGCAACAAGAAAAAGTATCTCGAGCTCCAGACCGTGAAGGCGGGCGTGTTCTTCACCACAACCGAGCTCCGGCGGTTGGCGCAGACCTACGGCGACTGCTTTGCCGAGTACAACGGCAAGCAGCGTGAGTTGATCAAGGAGGTCTTGTCGATCTCGTTGACGTACCTGCTGGTGTTTACCACTCTCAGTCTTTGCCTCGCGCACTTGGACGTGTTGACGGCATTTGCCAACGTGGCCATCGTGGCTCCCACTGCGTTTGTTAGGCCAAAGATGCACCCTATGGGTCAGGACCAGGGTGTCGACCGCCGCATAGAGCTCGTAGATGCGCGGCACCCGCTTCTTGAAGCACAGGACGATATCAGCTTTATCGCCAACGACGTACACATGGCGCGCAACAAGTCGTTTGTCATCATCACGGGCCCCAACATGGGCGGAAAGTCCACCTATATCCGCCAGATCGGGGTCATTGCGTTGATGGGGCAGGTAGGCTCGTTTGTGCCCGCACAAGAAGGCGCCGAGCTCCCCATCTTTGATGCCATCCTCTCGCGCGTCGGCGCCGGCGACTCCCAGTTGAAAGGGTTGTCCACGTTCATGATCGAGATGTTGGAGACCTCGTCCATCTTGGCCACTGCCACCGCCAACTCGTTGATCATCATCGACGAGCTCGGCCGCGGAACGTCCACGTACGACGGATTTGGGTTGGCGTGGTCCATTTCCGAGCACTTGATCACCGAGAAGCAGAGCTTCGCCTTGTTTGCCACCCACTTCCACGAGTTGAACCAGTTGGCGCACAAGTACCCCCAGGCCGACAACTTGCACGTGGCGGCGCACCGCGAGACGGGCAGCGACGACATCACCCTCATGTACAAGGTTGAACCAGGGGTGTCCGACAAGTCGTTTGGGATCCAGGTGGCCGAGCTCGTCAAGTTTCCGCAAAAGATTGTCAACATGGCCAAGCGGAAAGCCGCCGAGCTCCAGGAGGAGCCCGATGTCAAGCGTAGCAAGTGCACCCCCGAGGAGGTGCGCGCGGGCGTAGATCAGTTGAGGGCGGTGTTGAAAAAGTGGCGCGCCACGCAGCATCCCACCAGCGCCGATGCCGTCGCCAAGCTCCGCGAGCTCCTCGCGGGCGAGAACGACAAGTACATTGCCGAAATAATGGGCTCCTTGTAGTATTCAGAGTACGGGGCTCCCTATATAATCTTCTAAGCACATTCTCACAAATCCTTCTTGGTCTTAGCGTCTTGCTCGGCCAACGCCCGCACCGCTCTAAACCGCTCCAACCCCGGCTTGTCCACACAGTACACCACCGGCAAGCCCCACACCCACTGGAACTCGTAGAACTTGTCGGTACCCGTCAAGAAGCAACGCAAGTACTCCTCGTACACCAACGAGTAGTACACGCCGGTGCCGGTGAAAATGTGCCACCACCCGTGGCCCTCCAACACAAACCCGTACGGCATGCCCCAGCTCCTGCGCGTGAGGCGCACAAAGTCGCAAAAGTGGATGTCTAGGTTCCAGAGAAAGTAGCCGAGCAAAAAGATGCCCACGCCAAACACAGCCGTATAATCCAACTGTCTTTTCGCCTTCTTGTCCTGGACGTGCGTCCCACTCAACTGGATGGACCGGAAGATGATGAGCAAGTTGAGCACCGCGTATGACACCTGGTGGATGGTGGGGTCGCGGAAGTGCAAGTAGATCGCCGTGAGCGCGTTGGCAGCAACAAAGATTCCCACGGCAATGGCCGCAGACTGTGCGCGCGTCTTGAACTCACTAAACACGGACCAGAACGGGATGCACGTGGCGTAGATCATCGGCAACTCGTCCAACAACTGGAAGTGGTACCGCAACGTCATGTGGAACAACCAGCTGCCAATGCCCACGAGCAAGAACCCAAACGCGGTGAAGATGAACCGCGGTTCCAACTTGTTGTGGTATGCGTGGAAGATGGCAAACAGCGCCAACGCGATAAACACCGAGTTGGTGGTGGTGTTCAATGCCTCGGCGATGTATTGCGACACCACGTAGTTTTCCTCGCACCAGTCGATGGTGGACGTGGGCACGCCCCAGTACCCGTTTTCCTGCTCGGGCGGGTAGGGCACAGCAAAGGGTAACATGGTATAGTAATGTGGTGTTGTGGTGGTGATAGGAAAAGCCCTGGCGTCCGATGGAAAGAAAACTGGGGGATTGCTATGCCTCCGACCTAATTGGGGAGAGCACGAGATTCTGCAAGAGACAACGTTGCCCATCCCTATCCACTGGTTCCGGCGCTAACCTGAGGAAAGGGGGAGGGCCGAAAAAAACAATTAATCATGCATACGAGTAATATATGGGCAAACAGTAAAACCAAAGCATAACCAGAAGCAGCAAAAGCATAAATGCGGCGAGGGAGAGACGCACCCACCAATACGCCTACACCGCCTCGCGGCGCCACTGCAACCAGCACTCGTCGCTAAGCGGCCGCGTGGTGTACGAGTCGTCCATGGTCATCCGCTCGCGGTCGGTGCGGTTATCGCCGCTGTTGCGCGCGCCAAGTTTTACCGGCACGTCCAGAGCGTCAACTGCGCACCACCGCGAGTCGACGTACGAGCTATAGTGCCAGTAGAGGTTCGCCACCGTGAGCTTCATCTCCATCATCGCCAAGTTCATGCCGAGACACATGCGCACCCCTCTTCCAAATGGCATCACGTGCTGGCGCTGCCGCCTGAGGCGCGCCCTGCAATCGGCGACCAGCTCCTTTTCGTGCGGCAACCACCGCTCGGGAATAAAATGGTCCGCGTGGGGAAACACCGCCTCGGTGCGGTGGAGTGCATACGGAAGGCACGACACCACGGTGCCCCGCGGGACAGTGACTGCCCGGTCGTGGCTGCCCACCTTCACGGTAAAGACCCGGTCTACCACGCGCGGCTCGGCTCCCGGGATGGCCGCGTGCACACGCAAGTTCTCGTCCACCACCGCCGCTAAATAGGGAAGCCTGTCGACCACTGCAAGGTCAGTGATCATTGCCCGCTCCCCCGGGGGCGGCCCAAACGTATCGACCAACTCCTGGCGCAACCGACGCTGCATCGCTCTATGCACCGGCGCTTCCCGCGACAACTCGTAGAACAAGTACGCCATCAGCACCGCCGTAGTCTCGTGCCCGGCAAACAAGTTGTCGCTCAAGAACGAGTACGCGTCGGCTCCCGCAAGCCCGTGCGCCCGCAACGTCTCAAATGTGGTGGCACTGCTGCCGTTTCCACATGGAGGACTGGCTTCGGCCACGCGGTATAGCCGCAACTGGAACGCCACCACGTCCTTGGCGGCCTGCATCACCTGCCGCGTTGCCGCCCACTGCCACAACAGCGGCATAAGCGTGGTCCAGAACGTCATGCTGGTGACGCGGCGGTGGCTCACAATGATCCCTCGCTGTTCAGGATGGCTGACCAAATCGGTGCCGTGGCGCCGGCCCAACTCAAACTGGGACACCACGTCCATAGCCATGGCCCCAAACAATAGAAACACGTCCACCAGGCCTGCCTCGACAGAGACAAGCACTTTGCTGGTGGCATCCACCAAGATGGAGCACGTTCCGTTGGTTGCCGAAACCACTGCCGTCTTGCTGTAGAGTCCGGCGAGCATCTTCTTATACCGCAAGTGCCGGTCCGTCTCCAAGCTGGAGAAGATATTATCCTTGCCCCCGTGGTTGCTGAAGTTCTCGTAGAACCGCGACTTGGGGAGGTTTCTGGTGTAGATCTCGTGCACGTACCGCGCCCCACGCACGCTGACCTCATTCGGTGACAAAATCACCACGTCGCCATACTGCTCGTGCAACTCGTACACCCGCTGCACCCATTGTCCCCTTCGCTGTCCTTCTAAAGAGGGGATGTAGCTGATGCGGTGGAGGTACGGACCGGGAATGGGCCACAATGGCGAAAGCATGGGGGCAGCCACGAGGCACCACACCGCGGCTGCAAAAGCGGTCGCCGCGCACACTGCCTTTGGATGTGCCTCTAGAAAATTGTATATGCAGACTGCTATATCTCTAAACATGGAGTAGAGTAGATCTTTCGCCCTGGTGCAAGTACAGGCACAGGCCCTAATGGCGACTGCCCCTTTCCCTTATATAGCTCCTTTCTGAACTAGCCGGAAAAAATTCCGCCAGTATATACATTATTGCTATCTTATCAGGGCAAATTCCGCTCACAGCCTCCTCCTCCTCCTCCTCCTCCTCCTCCTCATCCTCCTCCTTTCCCAACGCATACCAGCAACCGCACCTGCATCAACCCCCTTATTTCATGTTTGCCGTTGTGTTTTTCAAGTACTGGGCAAACTTGCTCGTTTCGTGGATACCACACTCAGTCTTTGCCTGGCCCTTCCACCGCCCACTCCGCTCGTCCTCGCCGTCGGCCACAGGCACTGTCGAGTGCCAGTCGCCAATGGACTTGTACCCCAAGTCTAAGAGTTCGTTGTACGGCACTTTGTGCTCGTCCACATATGCCTTGACGCGTGCAAAGTCCCAGTCCCACAACGGGTTGATCTTGATCACGCCGCTTGTCTCCTCCACCTCCAAGATCTGCAAGTCGGAGCGCGCGCCGCCCTGCGACTTGCGCCGCCCCGTCAACACCGCCACCACGTCGAGCTCCTTGTACGCGCGCTGGCTGGGCTCCACCTTCACAAGAAAGTCGTAGTACGCGTCGTTGGTCTCCCAGAGCTGGTCGCCGTACTTGGCAGCAAACTCCTGCTCGTCGCTGACGCCCTCCGGCTTGTACACGTGCAACCTCGGGTGGTACTTGTTCCTCACGTTCTGCACCAAGTCGTACGTCTGTGGAAAGTGGTGCAAGGTGTCGACAAAGATCAAGTCGATCAAGTGGTCCTGCCCAAGCTCCAGCGATAACCGCGAGATAATGTCCACGGTGACCAACCCGGTGAGACCGAATGCCGTGGTCTGGTACAAGTTGGGAAACGTGTAATACGCCCACTTAATCAACTCTTGTACTGGCAACACCTTGAGCTTTTCGTTGAGAAAGTTGATGTGCGTGGCCGTGAGCTGCACGGGTTTTCTCGTGGCAGTGGTCATGACTGGTCGAATGGGATGGTGTGCATTAGTAAGACGTAAATGCAAATACCCGCGCACATCCAGATATGGGTACGGATCTACTGCGAAGAAAAAACGAAAAAACGGCGATTAGGATACTTCACGTGACACTCACTACACACCTGTTGCTTACGTAACACACACGATTATCTAAACCTCCTAGCGTGTCTCGTTGTGATGGGCCACGGGCTTCTCCTCGGGCGCGGCCATGAGCTTGTCGTTGCTGTCGCGCTTGAGCTGGGCCACATCGTACTCACCGTCTCCCTCGTGGTCGCCCTCATGGTCGGTGTGGTACACCGAGTACTCGTCGTCTCTCTCAACGCCCAAGTCGGCACCGCGGTTCTCGGGGCCGATAAACACCATGAACATCAAGTACACCAACACGGCCGCGACAAAGATGGCCATGGTCTTGCCGTAGTTGTACATCTTCTCGCCCTCAACCGACTCGAGGGGGAACATCTCTCCGATGGTGGCCTCGATGGTGGAACTGGCCGAACTCACAAGGTTACCCAACTGGTACGACACGCCCATGACAAACGACCGGAACTGGGGGGGCGACAACTCAGAAAGGTGGATGGGCACCACGGACCACGAACCTTGGATTCCAAACTGCATAAAAAACACAGTCACCCACATGGGCTTGAACGCCCACGGATAGATGAACGCGCCGGCAATGACATTGCCAATCAAGATGGCCGTGCGCCGGCCAATGAAAGTCGACACGTGCGAGATAATGATGCCGCCCGTCAATGCACCGAGGTTGGCGCATACGTTCGTCACCGTGGCCTTATCGGGACTGAACCCGTACTGCTTGATGATCATGGTGGGGTACAAGTCCTGCGAGCCGTGCGAGGAAAAGTTGAACCCGGTCATCATCAACACCAAGTAGATGGTGATCAACCAGTACTGCTTGAGCGCCTTTTTAGCCTGTGACTTGAACTCGGCCACCTTGGAGTGCTTGCGCTGTGCACCCTCGTTGAACCGCTCCTTGGCGCGCTGGAACGTGTCCGTCTCGGCGTTAAAGAAACGCCAGACGATCAAGATGAGGGGCGGGCCGGCACTGAACCAAAAGAGCGACCTCCAGCCCTGCGGGGTGGTGTCGACAATGGCGCGCTGGAACACCACGGCCAACAAGTACCCAAAGGCATACCCCTCTTGGAAGATACCCGACAACACACCTCTGGCTTTTTTGGGGGCGTCACTGAGGGCATCAGCGGCACAGATCCCGTAGAGCCCGCCCATGGCAACTCCAAACAACGCACGCAAGCCCAAGAACTGCTCGTAGGTGGTGACAAACCCGGTTCCTGTCTGTATGATCATCAAGAGCGCCAAGTTGATGATGTAGGGCCACCTGCGGCCCCACGAGTCACCGAGAAGGCCGAACAAGAGTGCGCCCACGGTTCTCAACATCAACACCAAGGTGATGCCCCACGACACGTCCTTGACAGAAATGCCCAAATCTTTGGCAATGTTAGGTACGTTCAACGAGGTGGTAAAAAAGTCAAACGCGTCCCACGTCCATGCCCAGAAACCCATAAAGAAGAAGTTCCATTGGTGCAAGTTCATCTCAGTCAAGGGCTGGAACGGGTCGAGAACCTCGTTCCATGTGTACTGCGAGAGCTCCTCGCGGCCGACCCAGAGCGACGACGCCCGCGTGCCAAAGTACCGCTTGATGGCGGTCCAGGTAAGCGTGGGCGGTCTGACAATGTGCTTGTTGTGCTCTTGGACCTCCTTGGAGCCGATGGAAATAATAGACTGTGGCATGGAGCAATAGCGTGGTGGAGAAGTGAGAAGAAGCAAAAGGCAACGGCCAAGAGGGAGAAATAACAGCACCTTTTATATACCCAAGAAAATGGGGCCTGTCGGAGAAGGAGGGGATAACTCATGGAGACAACACAGAGCGCGGGTCTTCATACTTCCACTTTCCCTGAAAATCCTATTGCCTGTAAGATAAGCCCAGCGCCAGTGCGGCTATTGGCTAATTTTGCCGCTCGCTACATGTGTATGTGGGGTAACGCTCGAGTCCGGGGGATTGGCAGCCTGTAACGTAATTTTTCTCCACAGCCCAGGAAATGGGAGCGAAAAGCAGGGAAGAAAATAACAAAAAGCTTGTCGCAGTGGGCCGGGCCATCCGCAAACGTGGTGGGGTAGATATATTAGGACATTTTCTTGTATTACAAGGCACAGGAGGTGTTGCAGCAAGGGGCGATGAGGGAGAGTACACGTGTATAGGGAAAAAGCAACAATGGGGCAATGGTTTCCCGGGGATTTTTTGGAGCACTAAAACACTACAGCACTGCTCCCCGCCTCGCTCCCTTCGCTCTTCTCCATTCTTTCTCCTTCCCTCCATTTCTTCTCGTCCCCTTAACCCCTCATACATGGCGGACTAAACAATAGTTAGTGTTTCAAGACAAAGACCGGAGCGGTTTTCCTTGGCACCCATTTTTTTTGCCAGCAAAAATAAGCAAAGCAAAATCTGCCCCATTCGCCACGCTTACGTAAGCGGCGGCATTTGTATAGGTTTTACTTGGGTGGATTTTTGGCCCACTGGCGTGCAATAAACGCAGGCTGCCACAAGGATACGGGATCCCAAGAGGGGGCCGTGTCACTGCGTGCTGATAAGGGGTTGTTATCTCCCCCTGTACCAGCCAGTCCACCTTGGCAGTAGCGAAATCTCGGAGTGTATGGCGATTGCCCACGATGTAAAAACAGGCACTGAGCGTGGGGGAGGGGCTCACAACTAGAGCAACGCGCACCACGTACACATGTAAGCTTTTGTGATATGCGCCAAGAGCGGTTGTGGGCCCATAAAAATAGGCGATTTAGGCCAGAATGGGGCGGATCACACCCGGTCCCGTCCTATCGTGAAACAGGGTGGTTTTTGGTGGTGGGAGAGGGGAGCAAAATGCCCAGAAAAATGAAGCCATATGACATGTACGCTGCCATGGCGTGAAATTAGGTGATCTTTCCCTCGTGGATTCTGCACGGCAACAAGAGAATGCTTGGTGAGTGCTCTCAAAGGGCGGGTGAGATGCACTACATTGTGGGGAAAGAGGGCTCGCGGCGCACAACAATTTCAGGTGGGTCGAGGCTGTCGGTTTCCGTGCCCGCCTTTGGCCCGCTAGCACCCGCCTGGAAGTTTAGGAGTTCGCCCTTTGTCTGATCATTCTGGCCAATAAGTTCGTGATAGGGACAAATCCCCGAAATTACCTGCTTCCCCACTCCGAGAAGCCTGAACTACATCACACGCGCCTTCATGTGGTATTGCCCTGCGGCCACCATCCCCCAATAGGAAACAAAGAGCCGCACGGGCAGTTTTAATTTTTCTGCCCCCTCCTTTTTTGCTCTCAATGTGGTAATCAGCATATCACCGTCCCCCCAGCCAACCAAGGATGCATTGTTGCCTCGCCAGATGCAATACTTATACTACGTCCTCGTGGACGTTGTTCCCTACAAGGCGATGCTAGTAGTCGGAGCGACAGGAATGCTCTACTACTTGTCGTTGGGCAAGGACCCGCAGGTGCTCTGCGCGGCCATGGTTAAGGATTTCGAACGCGTCAAGGGGTACAAGCTCAAGGCGTTGTCGGCAATGGCTGGCGACAGGGGTGCCATAGACACCACTATTCAACGGGTCGTCCAGCTGTACGAGGATCCGCGTACACCGGTCGACATTCCCATCGAGTTCATCTTTGGCACGCCCTTGCAGAGAACGGTATGGGCGGAGCTCTTAAAGATCCCCGCGGGAAAGACCATGACGTACAAGCAGCTTGCCGAGACCATCGGCAAGCCCGGGTCCAGTCGGGTGGTGGGCAACTGTGTGGGCGCCAACCAAATCTCGGTGGTGGTGCCCTGCCACCGTGTGCTCGGCACCAGCGGCAAGATCACGGGCTACCGCTGGGGCACCGACATCAAGAGATGGTTGTTGCGGCAGGAACTAGGGGCAGAACAGTATAGCCGCACGGTTACAAACTAAAAAAAGTGTTTAGTTACGCTCTAACTTTGAACAATTGGTCAACAGTGTCAATAACAGTCTTTTTCAAGGGAATGAAATCAAAGCCCAACACCGCGTTGCTCTTGGAGTAGTCCAACTTCTGCAAGGTCTTGATGATGTCGGCGTCGGAGCCCGGCACGCCCCTGCTGATATCCAAGTCGTACTTGCTGAGCAACGCATCGGTAATACTCTGGGAGGTGAAGCGCGACGACGACAAGATCAAACGCTTGTTTACGGCCCTGTCGCTGGTCAACGCCACCACATGCGCACGGGCGGCATCGCGCACGTCGATAAAACTGCCCACGTGGTTGTACAACTCGGTGCCGGGCTTGGCGTACACAATCTGCTCAATCACCTGCGACGACTGGTTCAACACGGGCGACACCAACGAGTCGGCAATCTGGGGGCCAAACGTGTAGCTGGGCAACACCGTCACCAACTCAAACCGGGGCTTCTCCTCAGCGACAAACGTCCACGCCAATTTCTCAGCCAACGGCTTGGACCCGAGATACGCGGCCACAGGGGTGTCCTGCGAGCTCTCGAACGTGGCCTTGCTCCACACGGACTCGTCGAGAGTGATACTGGGGTCGCGATCCTCGCTCTCGCGCGCGGCGCAGTCGGACGAGGTCACCACCACGCGTGTCACCTGGGGCGCGTGCGTCTTGATCGACGTCAACACGTTGCGCGTGCCCTCGATCGCGGGCACCAACGTCTGCTCGACAGGGTTGGTGACGTTCATGCGGAAGGGCGAGGCAATGTGGAGGAACCCGGTGATCTCGGGGTGCTTCTGCAAGATGGCGTCGAACGCGCCCTTCTCGGCAATGTCGGGCACAACATGGTAGCTGAACTTGTTGCTGTCCAAAGCGGCGGCCAACTGCTTGCCCTTTGCCTCGGATCTGACCGAGCCAATGACGCGGTATCCCTGCTGCAACAATTGCTGAACGGTGTGCAGGGCAATGAACCCGTTGGCACCAGTGACAAAGACGGTAGACATTGTGGTAGTGGTGGTAGTGGTGGCGGTGGTACTGTCAAAGACTAATCCCTCCCATGGTGGTGCCTTTTATAGCAGGAAAGTTTTTCGGCGCGGGGTGTGGCTTTACAATTCATCTCCCCCACTTCTATTGTTCTGCTGCTTTCTTCCATTTCGCTATTTCCCCATTGGGGAGTGATCCCGAGAACCCCCACCAACACAACCTCCCACCAACGCGCAAATCCCCACGAACACACAAACCCCCACGAACCACAAGCGGCGCCATTACTAATCACCGGCCGTGCATATAGTAGTTGCGCACCTGCTCCAACCGGAGCCAGTTCGACACCTCCTCGGCGCTTGGCGTCTCCTGCCCGATCTCGTCGAACCGCAGCAAGAACTCGTCCAAGGGCTCTTCCACCTGGCTGTTGGCGACCTCGACGTCGAAGTTGCGGTTCACCCGCGACTTGAGGATCGACTTGCGGGGCTGTAGCTCGGGCGAATCGTGCTTCGGCGGATGGTGGTGTTGCTGGTGCTGATAGTGTTGGTGGCGGGACCAAAACTGCTGGTGGTGGTAGTTTTGCGTGTGTCCATAGAGAAACGTACCTCGGCGCTCTTGTGACTGGTGCTCCTCCCCGGTAAGCAAGATAAAGTTGTCGGCGCCAAACTTTATCTTGCCAAGGACGTCCTCTTGCCGAACAACCGATACCTCCGCTGGTGGTACCCTTCTCTTGAACACCCGGCTCAAGGACCGGCCAAGGGGTGATTCCCGGAACCGCTCAAAGAGCGTTAACTCGCACACGCTGCTCGGTGCCACCGAAGTGGCGATCTCTTCCGCGCTGGAAAGGCACTCACCCTCCAACCTCAAGTCCAAGCTCAGGGTGTCAAAGTCGATGTTGAACGACGCGATCGAGCTCAACTGGGGGCTCGTGACCTTGGGGAGCTGGTACACTTCCAACACGGGGGGTGTAATGGTGGTGGTGGTGGTTGTGGGTGGGGCACCATCACACTCGTTCTTGGCGCCACCGCGCTCGTAGCTGGAAACCGAGGTGGAACAGCTCGTCTTGTGGTCAGCGAGCAAGGATGAGCTCAGGGATGAGCTCGGATACCCGCCCATGGTCTTGACACTGGCTAACTGCTTGGACTCTGCCGTCAGCATGGTGGCCAACAAGTGCATCGTGCAAAGCAAGTGTGCTATGCATATCAATGTCCAAGTGTGGTAACCACAGACACCATTTTGTTTCCGGCTGCAAATGAGCAGCGTCTATTTTTCTAGTATGCTAAAATGGCCCTTCTAAGTTGGTCTGATTTTTCACCACTACACTATCCAAGTGTTCAGTGAACCGCTTCATAAACCCATCCTCGCGATGCTGTACCTTCCCATACTCAAACAAGGAGTTTCGGATAAAGGCGTGGAGCCGCACCGACCGCAACAGGTTCAAGCACTGCGGGTTGTATACGACATCGTGGCCATCCGAGGTCTTGCCTTCGCGCAAGTTGTTCAGGTTAATGTGAAACTGAGGGTCCACCTTAAATAGCTTTTTGATCTCCATCTAGTAGAACACGTTGAAGTTCTTGGACAAGTAAAAGTACGCCAACACCCGATGATTATGCTTGAGCAAGTGGCACACCTGCTTATCCGTCATCTCCTCCATCAAATCTTTGGGTTTCGGGATGCTGGTCTGTCCTCTGCTGCCTCTTACATATTTGTTTTCCTCCAATACCCTGGCCAACGCCTGTCTGGGGATCCAACACTGGACCGCGTGGACAAAGTACCACCGGTTATACTCGGTGTTGATCAACGCCGCGTGTGGGTACTCGTACTTTAAGTGTCTCGCAATTAGCTCCGGCTCATCGCATGGCACTCCCTCCAATTTCAACAACTTCAACAGCTTCAAGTAGCCGAGGTTGTAAAAGTGCATGTAGCGGTTGTTGTACCCCTCCTCCTCCTCCTCCTCCTCCTCCTCCTCCTCCTCCTCCTCGGGGTTCAACGACTTGCCTGCATCAGTGACTCCGTTGATGTCGATGTGGTACGATTCCGTCATGGGCGTGTCGCTCGTGCACAAGGCGGTGGTTTCGGTGTACACACTGGTGTCGACGTCGGTAAACCGCGCGTCAATGCGTTTGCCGCTGGCTGCGATATTGTTGTTGTACAACCAAGTGCGGACCTCAATAAAGAACCTGCAAAACCCCTCGTTTACGTCCCCCGCTACCAATTTCTGGTCGTGCCGCTCGCCGAGCTTCATCAAGTGCTGCATCGGCACCTAGATATCCGAGTCGTCGTCAAACGAGAAGCTGCCGCCGTTCCAGTACCATGGAAATAGCGGGCTGTGCGCGATTCAGCTGGCGATGCCTTATTTTTCGCTATGCTTGAACCAGTAGCGAAGTAGTTGCTCAAGGGTGGTGGTGTGTGTGTCGCCGCGGTCCAATTTGCCGTCGAAGAAGCGCCAGTTGCGGTGCCACCTGTTGTCGCGGCTGCCATCATAAAACGCCATGGTAGCTTTCTGGAAGTACCGATCCCCGTGATACCCAGGCACCGCTATATTTTGTGTCACTTTGATGAGCGAGTGGAGGAAGGTGTTCTCAAATAATGTGCGCGTTTCCTTGGTGCATAACTCCTTGATCTTGTACATGTTCATGATCGTGTGGTGGAACAAGTCCAGCAGCAAGTTGATGGTGACGCTAGGAGAATACGTGTGGCTGTGGCCCTGAGCAGTGCTTTTTCCTGCCCCCGCCAAGCGGAACGCCCCAAGCGCTATACAAAGCCTTGTTATGTGCATATATTTACGCGTGTGTAGCATGTAGTGCTCTCTGTGCAGGGGTCTTTAGATGCAACCTTGCTGGGTTGTCTGGAACTTTCCTGCACTTGACAAACAGCACCACAACGGGGCTTGTGTTGAAACTTCTCCTATTGGGCAGGTCAAGCTCCTCTCGGGATAGACAGATGTGGGGCGGGTTGTATGAAGCTTCTGCCACAGTTTAGGGCATGTTTCTTTTTTTGGATGGTGCAAACTGTTCGCGTATATGCACACGCACCACATTCCTGATGCCAGACCAACAGGGCAGTGCTGAGTGCTTCTGGACCGCCACATTTTCCTGTCCTCTCCGCCTCTATTGTGTTGCGGCCAACACTGGTGTAAGCTCACATGGGTTGGTGCGCCTATGCAGTACTGGCAGGGCAACACAGGCCCTGTTTTTCCCCAACTGGGAAAACCACTACGTGGTCGCATGCGCCATCTTCCCTAGTATGTTTTGAAGGACCACCATGCTTGCAGAAGTTTGTCCTTGTAGTTGCGTGTGGGCTATAATGCAGCCGTTGGGCAGAGTTGCTCTTATTCGGGCTGTGCTCCTGGAAAAAGAGCGGCGCTTTAGACGGGTTGTCTCCCTGTAAGGATCAGACAGAAGCACAACTAACAAACACTACTCGCGTGCTCGTGCATCACATTGAACACTGCTCGTCAAAAGTGGAGGTGGCAACTCCCACAAGAACAGATTTCATCTGGACACCAATGCTGGCTTTGTTGCTGAATCCCGTTGCTCCCACTCACGTGCTGCCCAAACTACTTTTCGTTCTCCCCCACATTGGTCTCCTACCGGCCAAAACGTCCACACGAGAAAAAGCCTAGATCGGATGGCACCCCATGCTCCTTTTTTTGCAACCACGAAGAAGCAAGTCAACCTGGCCAATCCCCAGCACCAACGTGGCCACTGGCAGTTGCCCACGGCATAAGTCGTAATGGCCCACTATTGGCAGACCCCACCTCACATATTATCTGGAACAGGATTCTCTCACGCACTACCAAGAAAAAGCTGATCGGATGAGACGAAAAAAATATCGTATGTGATGCGAAGAAAAAAAAAGCTGTCTCGATCAGCAACCACATCGCTACACACCAAGACCCTCATCGTCACTGGCACTACAGCGCCATCAACACTACACCACCACCAGTAACACACCATTAATACTATCAAACCCCCACATCTTTTCCTCTGCCATGCTTGCCATTGACGATGACCTCAAGCTCGTCGTTTTGGACTACCACAACTACCACTGTGCCATCAGCTTGGAGCACAATGCCGACGTCACGTGGACCCACTTCCATGCACTAATACCACACCTCACGCAGGAGTCACTTGCGTCGATCCTTGCCAACGAAAGGATGATCCGCCGAAATAGCCTTGCTCAGGTCAACTACCACATCCTCGTGGAGTACTGCGCCAAGCTATGGACCCCCGACACCGATCCCAACGACTTGCTCGACTTGTACGCCAACCTTGGCCAGATGTTTCACCCCCACGTGCCGGCGAATGACAGCCAGTTTATCACCCAGGTTGAGGAAGGGGCGGCACGACACTTTAGCACTGTGGCAACTGAGACTGAGCAGGTGGACAAGTTGCACCGCGCGTTTGGCAACTACTCACCGCACAACATCTACTACTTCAGCGAACTCAACTTACCCATCGAGCACGGCATGACCACGGTGTCGCTCGCAGGCAACCTCTCGGGTAGTGACTTTCTCGACCCCTTGGTGGTGACCAACCAGCAAGACACCCCGTTCAACTACTTTCCCACGGGCATGGTCAACCCGTACCAGTTGTACACGTACTTCCTCCGCATGAGCCTCGAATTTCAGCTCCAAGGCCGCAAGGTGTTGGTCGTGATGCCCAACAACTGCTGGGTTACCACCGAACAATTCTCCAACATCGACTTGTTGTACACTGACACGCGATTCGACAAGTACTATACCTCTCACCACATCCGGTTCCCCGACGGCTGGGGTCTCCGGTCGTGGTTGTATCGCCACTTGTTGGCGAAGCTGGAGAGGTCGCCTGTGTCGTTGATCAACCTTGTAGCCCACTACCACAAATACACGCACCAGCTTGTGTCGGAGCCGGCGGCGTCCTACTTCAACTCGTTGAACTTGTTGGCGTGCCGCTTCACCAGCACGGCCAAGCCTGTGCAGTCGGTCAACCTGCGGGTGGAGTGGCGCAAGGGGAAGCTCGTGTTGGACAACTTCTCGTTCCCCACGCTCGTCATGGACTACCACTACTCCATCAAGGATATCTACTGCATCATGCGCAGCCTTGTGCGCCACCACCTGTGGGAGCCTTCGCTGGCACCCACCGCTAACTTTGATGCTATTGATGCTGCATTCAAGGACGAGTTGTTCCCTATGTTGATCAACAAGCAATCGAACTTGCTATTTAAGTTTGCCGAGTTGTACCGCGAGTTGAAGGAACAGTACGGCAATGGGTACAATGTCACCGCGGGGTTCAACGATCTGACCGAATTTTCCGTCGAGCCCGAGCATGCTGAGCAGTTTGCAATGGTGTGGGAGATCGTTCACCCGCTCGAGCAGCAGATCGATAACCAGCACTTACAGTCAACTCTCTGCAACAACACATCCTTGTTGGATATGGCGGTGGTTACCGAGAAAACACCTGCCACGGGGAGCATCAACGTGAATGGAACCAGTCTCTCCGGTCAGAATGGATGCGTCACCCCAAAGCCTAGTGTTGGTGCTCCGTTTGTCGAATCTACCCTATGCGAGTCAGAAGACCCTCTTGAGCCTGGTTCTGACGTATCTGATGCCATGGATGCGGCCACCTTCCTGTCCCGGAAACGTGCAAGCACGTCCGAACCCGAGTCCGAGCCCATTACCACCATCAAAAAGACCCGTATCATGGAAGTGTTTGAAAAGGACCAACTCACATTTGTCGACTCTGATGACAGCGATAACTTGAACGACTCGTTTACCCGCAACATTCAGAGACGGTCGAAGTACACTCCGCACTCGAGTGCAAATAGTACCAACGATGGCAGTGTGGGTGGACGCAACGGCAACGTTAATGCCAACGGTGTCAATTTGCTTCTTGAAAAGAGCACCTCCGTGCAGATGAGAGCCAGTGCAGAGACGGAAGAGCGCGGTGTGGGTATAGGTGCCGCCAGCAGCGAGACGACTGATTATGAGTCTGCCCAAGAAGGTTCTCCGTCTGTAGCAGAGCTATCACAGCAACAACAGCCTGAGGTTAAGCTGGAAAACGAACAGAATGATTCGCTTTCTGGCATCCCGGAGAAACCTGAGAAAGTCGTGAGTTCAGGGCCAGCTCCAACTTTTACCCATGCTTCATCTCCGGTTCCAACTCAGGTGTTTGCTCCTTCTCCTGCTTCTACTCTAGTGCCAACATCAGCGCCGGTTACGGCAGACTATGTGCTGGCAGCTGGCAGAGAAAGCATTGATGGCGGTGATGGCACTAATGCAGCCCTGGTCCCTCTCATAACTTCCACGCCTCCTCCTTCACACACTTCCTGGACCACCGAAGCTGACAACTTTCTCCTCTACTGGCGGTTTGCCAAGAAGCTCGACTGGCGTCTGGTCGCCTCACGGTTCCCCAATCGTACCATACTAGCATGCCAGAAAAGATACTGGGTATTAAAGGCGAAGAATTTCCCGCATATTGCCGATTCCCTTCGCAACTTTGTGTTGAAAGTCTTGAGAAACGAGGCTGCGGATGACGAATACGACCTTGGCATTGATATGGCTCAGTACGGTGACTTTCCCAAGTACCAAAAGATGTGGACAGGCGACGAGCAGAAGAAAAGTGAAGAAAAGGAAGAGGAAGAGGAAGATGATGACGACGATGACGATGACGATGACGATGACGATGACGATGACGACGACGACGACGATGACGATGACGATGACGATGACGATGACGATGACGACGACGACGACGATGACGATGACGATGACGATGACGATGACGATGACGATGACTACCATGAAGAGGAACAAGAGGAAGGCCTAGAGAGTGAGGACGAGGAGCCCGGCAATGCCACCAGGAGATGTGGAGAACTGCGTTTTCTGGTCGGTTCAGCAAAGAAGACAGTGCCTATTGTTGTTGAGTCAGATGAGGATGAGCCTCAGTTCTGTATAAGCGACGTCGAAACGGGTGCCTATGAGCATCCAGCGCCCGCTCCAACTCCAGCCCCAGTAACGACAGCCGATGTCACTGTCGCTAGAAGAGAAAGTATTGATGGAACTGGTGGTACTAATGCGCTTCTGACCTTTCAAACATCTCCCGCAATATCCACATCCCCCAAACCTCCAACATCTATGACACCATATGTCCAATGGACCACAGAAGACGACACACTTCTCCTCTACTGGCGGTTTGCCAAGAAGCTCAGCTGGTCTATGGTTGCGCCACGGATTTCCAATCGTACCGTGAGAGTATGCCAACAAAGATATTTGGCATTAAAGGCCGAGAATTTCCTGAACATAGCTAATCCTCTCCGCGGTATGGTATTAGGGGCGCTAAACGACGAGACGGCAGACGATGAACTCGAGGTTGACATTGGTATTGCACAGCATATCGACCCGGCGGAGGATCACGCAGCATGGACAGAAGAGGATGACAAAGCCTTGGAAGATATGCGGTACCGCCGTAGTCTTAGCTTTAAGGAGATCGTGGAGCACTTTGCATCTAAGAACCACACTGAGCTTGCCTGTAGGGAAAGATTGCAGGTCTTGGAGCGTCGCGTGTGGGGGGCAAAGGAGATCAGCGGCAGCTCTAAGATACACGGTGCCCGGATCGGCTCCATGGACGGCACGAGCCTCAATGAGACCTTGTTTGTGGATCTGCTGTGGACACCTGAAGAGGACCTGTTGATCCTGTACATGAGAGATGTACAGAAGAAGTCGTGGCCTCAGATTGCAGGAAAATTACCCGGACGCACCGCGGAGGCCTGCAATGGGCGGTGGATGCGCGTGCAGGTTGGGACCCTCAAAAAGCCCCCTCCATTTGCGCTCAAAGTTGGCAAAGGTGATGAGGAGGAAGAAGAGGAAGTTGTGGTGGGGGGGGTGGAGGATGAGGATGAGGAAAAGGAAGGTGACGGTGGCGACAAAGAGGAGGAGGAGAAGGAGAGGAAGAAGGCAGAAGATACCAGTGCTGACACTAGGAAGAGTAAGAGTACGCACGTTCTGGTCAGAACTACGAACGAAACAGAGCCTAGTGATTTCGGGCTAGCTGAGAATGGGCTTCATGATGGTTCAGGTGATGTTGACATGGACGTGGATGAGCACCCTACTCCAGATTCGGACTCAATGGAGATTGACCTAGAATCATCTGAGAGATATGATAGCGCCGAGGTCCAGGGCAGCACGACGCTGGTTGGTATCGAGCAATTTCGGTCAGCGTCTGCAAAGGAACTGCTGTCTGTCCAAGCAGCAAAGCGGGTAGAATCTAGGAGACCTGCTTCTTCGCTGGTTGTGGCCCGCGTTAGTCCACTGCGCAAGGAAGCCGGCTCCGTGGGTATACTTTCCAGTTTGCAGCACATTGTCCAGACTCATAAACGGCTTGCTGAGGGAAGTGTTTCTTCTGCGACTATGGATACTCCATCAAAACTTGCAGCAGCCGACCGCCGCGACGAGATCTTGCCAAGGCGGCGGTTGCCGGGGTTGAGCAACTTGAGGCAACCGACCACCACCATTGAGTCGAGGTTTGCTACTGCCAAGACGCAGGTCTCACCCAAGAAATCGTTGTTCAAGCTGACGAACGAGTTTAGCAGTTCTGAGGACGATACAAGTGAAAGCGAGGATGACGAGAAGAGCAGCGCGGTAGTTGTGACCAGCAGCGCCGAACCGGGAGAGATGGCCAGATCTGTAGTTGCTGCTGAGGAGACCCCAAAACTTCTACAGCGCAGGGAGAAAGAGTCTGTGGAGAACACACAGCGAGGTGTTGAGACGAGTTCCGGCTCTGAGAAAAGTGGAGGTGGTGATAGCGGCAGCGAAGGGTCAAGTGAGTATGAGAGTGGCAGTGGCAGTGACAGTGATAATGACAGCGAAGATGAAACACTCACTGTTGCTGTGCAGGACAAAGAGAGCAAAGCTGTGAAACTCGCGCCGACTCAACTAGCAGTGGTGGTGCCCAAGGAAACTGCTCTGGTGAAAAAGACCGAGATCACCGGTGGAAAAGTGGCCACCACTCAAGTGGATGTGTTGCGGGCAAAGGCCACAGCTGCCGTTGGTACTGTCAAACGCGCTGCGGGCGGAAAGAGGATATTGTCTGCTGAGTTTGTCAATAGCTCCGATGATGAGACTAGTGAGAGCGTTGAGAGCGGTAGTGAGGAGGAATATTCTGATGGTAGCAGCAACTCTGAGGATGAGTCGGATCATGGAATAACAAAGGAGAATTCGGAAAAATCGGTTGCAGAGCCGGTGAAAGCGGTTGCTGTGCAGAGGGAAGGAGTCGAAGTTGCGCCTCCTGCCAAAGTGGTAGCCACGGTGGCCGATATACCAGCAACTCCTGCAAACGAGACAATGGGTTCCCCGCAAGAATTAGAGCCTGGATCAGAGTCCGGGTCGGCATCTAGCTCAGACTCAAATTCCGACTCAAATTCCGACTCAGACTCAAACTCAGACTCAGACTCTAACTCAGACTCTAGCTCAGACTCTAGCTCAGACTCAGACTCAGACTCTAGTTCGGACTCAGACTCTAGCTCGGACTCTAGCTCGGACTCAGAAGGGTCGATTGGGTTCTAATACAGATTGTACATATAGTTTTAATGGTCATGGCTGTGCCCGCCCTGGGTCTTGGTCCTCTTTTTTATTGCCGCCTTTACCTGTGTGTGCTTGTGTGTGTTCAGAGAGTCACACACTGTGGCGGGGCCCGGAAATTCCCGCGTCACTCTAACCTTAATCCCGAGCGCCGCCTTTCTCTCTCTGTTTAACTCTCTTGTGATAAAAAGGAAAGCGTTGCTTTCTTGAATTTCTTTTTTCTCCCTCTCCCTTCTTTCTCTCTCTTTTTTTCAGCGGAACAGGAGGCAAGAGAGGCTATATAACTAAAAATTTTCTCATCCTTTTTATAACACTCCCAGCAACACCATTTTCATATAGATTTAGTGCGCTTTCATCCCCCCAAACATTTGCATTTCGTCATGAAGTTATTCACATCGCAGCACAACTTCGACTACCCCTGGGAACAGGTGACAGCCGCCAATTGGCAGAAGTATCCCAACGAGTTGAGCACGCACGTCATCTCGGTGGACATCTTGGCGCGGACGGTTGATCCCAAGACCAGGGTGTTGCGCACCGAGCGCTTGATCGGATGCAAGCAGAGCATCCCCTCGTGGCTCCTGTTTATTGTGGGCGGCGCCACCACGTCGTACGTACGCGAGGTGAGCGAGGTGGACTTGAACACGCGCACGTTGGTAATGAAGTCGATGAACTTGACCATGAACCACTTGCTCTTGGTCAACGAGACCGTGGTGTACCGGCCCGACGACGAGTTGCCCGAGCACCGTACCGTGTTTGAGCAGAGCGCCGAAATCACCGCGTTTGCCTCCATCAGCCGCATCTGCGACAAATTGGAGGAGTGGAGCGTGGAGCGGTTTGGCCAGAACGCCAAGACGGGCCGCCTCGCGTTTGAGGGCGTATTGGACAAGTTGAGCCAAAAGTGGCAGGAAAGCGGCGTGTTTGACGGCAGCAGCGCCGTCATGAAGGAGGTGCAGAAGTTGAACTTTATTAAGAGCGGGTAAGCAGCGGGGCCGACCCCCGCTCTGTTTCAGTCTCCTGTCATCTCAGCCTCTATCTTCACACGCCTTCTACACTCACTTGCACTAACTATCCATTGCTTCCCCGCCAGACCCATCCCCTTTCTGGTCCTTACATTTTGCATCATACACACATGTTGTGTTTTTCCTTGTTTTGTTATGGTTTTTTGGTCGTGTTGGGCATACGCATATTTCAGTTCGTTGTGGTTGACGCTTGCTTTCTCTGGTGATCTGCTTGTATATACTCTCCATCGGTCGTTTTCGTCCCCTACTTATCTTTTTCAATATAGTTCTATCGTGATATATGTACACTGGCTTTATTACGGGAACCCCGATGTCGCGCACAAGAAACCCCTGCGACATCCACTCCTCGTTCTTTTTTACGAGACCACCACAGAATGTCGCGTCGTCTGCATCGAGGGGAGCGGGCATCTCATCGCGTTAAAAGGCGCCACTTTTTCCACCCGCCAGGGGGGAGGCACCGCCAAGTCGAGCAGCCCTTTGCCCTTTATGCCAGAGACCACTGCCGACGGCATGAATAATGATCCAGCATACCTCTCCCTAGATGACCAGATCAGGCAGCTACTATTCGACGATGGGGACACTCCGTTGTCGTCCGCGTTTGACTCGCCGCTAAGCATCGAAACCAGCGACACAGCCGTGGAGGAGGAGGAAGAGGTGCCAGGCAATAAACATGCACAGCCAGATATCACCAAGCAGATGTTCCACACCGTGGCGCATGTCAAGGGCTTGATGGTGGACAATAGCCGGCTCTTGTCGTTGTACACCACGTTGCGCACAACGTACCTCAAGTTGTGCAAGGAGTTCAACTACTTGCTCGGCAAGTTTGATGAGAACGAAAGGATCAAGGTGGAGTTGATCCACGAGAACAACCAGCTCAAGAAATTATTGCACCAATTGATCGAGGAGAGGGGGCAGCGGGGGAGAGTGGAGACCACGAAGAGGGAAAGGGAAGACCACTAAGGGGGGGAGGGGGGTGGGTGTTTGCATCAGGACGGCATTGGCGGCAAGTGACACAGCATTATACAGCATATAGGGAATCGCATTTCACGGCATTTAAAGGGAACGCCCGCGCTTTTGATTCAGAAGAAGGAAAAAAACGCCAACAGTAACATCAACCACAACAGCACTAACAACAAGCTGACATAGATCGCAACACAGCGTCTCACTAATCTACACATCTGCAGAGGGACAGAAGCCGCTTGCTATAGTAACTATCAGGGCACTTCCTTCTTCCAACTATGCCGTCAGCCGAGGAGAGGGAGCAGCAGGAACAGATCCTCGCCGAGTTGGCCATGATCCTCAACACCCTCAAGGATATCAATGCCAACATCAACAAGATCAGCACCATAGCGTCGGACCCCAGTCAGGCGCGAGCCATTAGGTCCACCATACAATTGGTGCACCAGTTGATGGCAGGCCTCGAGTAACGGGCCCAGGCTCAACACGTCAGGACGAAAAAACGACAGCTCGCAGTATAGCAGAAAAAGTGGGTGGAGTGGAGAAAAAAATGACACTAGACAAACCTCCGCCACCAACACCATACCGGGCCACACCGTTCACACACCATTTGTGCATCATGAACAACCGGGACATTGAGGTTCTTGAAAAATACCAGCACGCGAAATTTGGGAGCAACTCTGAGGACGAGGACGAGTTGCTTGCCGGGCTTGATGAGGAGGACGACGCCTATGTGGCCAAGTACCGCGAGCAGCGGATCCAGCAGCTCGCGCAAGAGTTCCAGCGAGTCGACCACGCCGACAACGAGGGGCTCGTGGATTTCGTCGACGAGAAGGAGCTCATGTCCCAGGTGGTGGAGCTGCCGCTCTGCTTGGTGCACTTTTACCAGCCTGGCTTTAAAAACTGCCAGCTCATGAACGATGCCTTGGCGCTTTTGGCGCAGAACCACCCCACCGTGCCCGTGTACACGATCCAGGCCACCAACAGCCCGTTCTTGGTGCTGAAGTTGCGCGTGCAGGTGTTGCCGTGCGTGGTGGTCTACAAGCGGGGCAAGGAGTACGACCGAATAGTCGGGTTTGCCAAATTTGGAAATACATTGACGTATAATGCGTTGGAAAGCTACTTATTACAGAGTGGCGTGCTAGACAGACGGTCTATCAACAGGACTGTGGCAAGCCGTGGTGGTAGTGGTGGTGATGGTGGTGATGGCGGCGCTGACGACTCCGACTTGGACCTCTAGCGACAGAGTAAGGTATCGAGAATGCGCCGCGACAACTGTCGGAAGCCCCACTTTTTGTGCTTGCACTCGTCACCAAAGATGATCTCGTTGAGCTCGTCGTCATCAAAGCTGTTGGCCGGCGGCGGCGGTCGCCGGACAAACAGCCACGCGTCGTGCCGGCCTGTGTGCCCCATGAGTCTGCGGTGCTGGAGCACATTGTCGCCTATCATTGGGGAAGGTGTTATGAATATTGGTGATGATGTAGGGTGGTGGATGCTGATGTATTAGAGTGCCATTATAGGAGGAAATCGATAAACAGGGACCAGTTTCCAGAGAGTGATCAACATCATCAACATTATTTATTTGTTGCGTTTTCTGCTACTTCTTTCTCACCCTTGCAGAAGCCGGTGGCATTGGCCGCTTTCCTCGGATGAGTGTTTCCGGGAAACTCCTAACTGTGCGGCTCCCACCCGCTTTGCTTTTCTTTCGCGTCCATGTTACTTAATATAAGCATACACACTGATTATATGGAGCAGGGGGAAGAGAAAAAAGAGCCTGTGGTTGGTAAAGGCACAGCACGCTTAAGCAGTGGCGGTGGCGGTGGCGGCGCTGTTCAAGCTGGCCTTGAC